>CM014092.1:31842981-31865923 GCA_004119915.2 Collichthys lucidus | reverse complement strand
AAGAAAGAAAGAAAGAAAGAAAGAAAGAAAGAAAGAAGAAAAAAGAAAGAAAGAAAGAAAGAAAGAAAGAAAGAAAGAAAGAAAGAAAGAAAGAGCAGCTTGTTCGAAATAAATCTAGGCCAGTGGGACTATCACAGTCTCTATAAATACTCTGCGAGCACACGGGGTTAATTTTAAAAGTCTCTTATTAAAACGAGCTTCGTTTAGTTAATTAGTCTGAGGCGTTTGTGATTATTAGACATTTTCATAATGAAACAGGTGAGCAGGTTGTTTCTATTTGTAAATATCATCCAGATTTCCGACACAAGGTCACGCCTGATGTTTTCTAACATGGGTGGAGCGTGACGAAGCACTCGGGCGTGTCTCCACTCACCGACAGGATCTGGTCTCCTCGCCTCAGCTCCCCGCTCAGGTCCGCGGGTCCTCCAGCCAGGATGAAGGAGACGAAGATGCCCTCGCCGTCTTCGCCGCCCACGATGTTGAAGCCCAGGCCCGTGGAGCCTTTGTGGAGGACGACCTTCCTGGGTTCCCTGTACAGACAGTTCAGGTAGTACATCAGCTCGGGCGAGTCGGTGGGTTTCAGCATCTTGGCCCGGAAAGGACAGAGAGGTGGACGACAGACAAGGATCGCGGACTGGTACGTGGACTAAAGCCTCGGCGATGCTCTGCTCGGGCTACGGAGCTCAAAGACTGCTGGAAGTCCACAGGGGGACGGTGCTCTACTTAGGATCACTTGTCCCCAATTCAGTTCTGACGGAAAAGGAAGCTCGTCACATGCTAAAACACACATTGGCTTGCTTCCTTTCTCACTGTCTCTCTCTCTCACACACACACACGTTTGTATATTTGGACATGAACGTCCAAAGACGACTCTGAGACTTTGAGAAGATCTGATTCAAGGCATTTCTATTGTTTTGCAATAAATGAACCTGCAGAGGAGGACGGTGGTGTCAATGATCATTCTTCTACTTTATCAAACAGGAGGAAAATGAAACTAAACGACACTGAAATCACGGTTTATTGTTCGTGCACCATCTTTATTATCAATCGACACCTGCCATGTCAAAGCAGCGACGCCTCGTCCTCACAGACTGTCTGCAGCACACTGCCATCTGCTGCTGAGTGCATAAACTACAGGAGCAGACAGTGAGGCCATTTTCCTCAAGCAAAGGAGCCTCACAGGTCTCACTTGATATAACAACATGAAACTGTGCTGCAAACTGTAACAACACATCTCGTCTTCTAACCTTGAGAATCTGAAAGTCATCGCCGACGACAGGCTGCAGGCGTTTATAATCTTCCTTTTCCAAAACGCTGCAAGTTTCACGACTTGTACATCTAATCAACGCCCCGCAGAATAAATTGACATTTTGTCCGAGTTATAAATAGACGAGAGTTTGCAGAGAAAGCTGCTGAGGGGCCAGATACAAAGAATCATCCATGCAAAGAGCAGCAGAGACTTAATGTGGAGAGGAGCGTGTCTTCTCCTTCTATGTATTCCATATCTATAACATAATATGGAGAATGCACAATGAATCATGACATTAGAAACTAAATGAAATGTGACATGCAGCTCTGCAGATTTACGATCAGGACGATGAGTCTTTGTTGGATTCAGCTGCTGGTCAAACTGTGACTGAGAATGAAACATGATGCACCACGTGACTGAAACTAAAAATGACTATTCAAAACATGTGGATGCTGCTGCTGCTGCTTCCTTGTCTGCACGTTTCCTCCTGACACACAAATAATCTGTAAAACTACAGTGAGTCAAACATCAGCTGCATGAAGCTCAGCCTGCAGCAGATCGTTCACCTGTCCACACCTGCACCCTGACTGAAAGCTCTTCACCGGATCTCCATCCACCCTGCACCACGTCCTCCTCTCTGACACGCTCGTCTGATTTAACACTGCGGTTCATCCAGGCTCCCTCCTTTCATTTCATCCCCCCTTCACTGCACCTTTGGCTGCCCACGGTCCCAGAGATGTGATTCGCTGTTTATTGGATCAGTCACCGATAACTCACTTTGACTTTGTTCACTCGAGACTAAAAAATTAATCTGCGAAGGAAGTGTGCTGCCATGGCGACGGGAAAAAAAAACAGGAAACGCATCAGCTGGACAAAGTTGGTTTGAAGACACACACACACACACACACACACACACACACAGGCGGGTGGTTTAAAGGTTAAAGATCAGGTTAGTAAAAGCGTCTGAGTGCATCGAGCACGCTCACTCGTCGCCTCCCAGCATGCAGCAGCCCCTCACGTTTACGAATACGCCAACTCGTCTCAGCTCCACCCACGGACGGAGCGCGTCTGTCAAACGCTCGGACGTCGTTTTTTTGAGGAGATGCCTTGTGATGTTTCAAAATACTTTCATGAAAAAACGTCCGGAGTCTTCTAACAGTGTGTTAGTGTGAGAAATTACACTGACAGACAATTTATTATTCATCGTTTTAAAGACACGAGGGGACAATTAAAGCATCTGTTAATGAACTAAAGACTTCTCAGGCTCAGGCTGGCGTCGCTTCGATTGTTCGGTCCAGGACAAATATTTAGTCTTGAACAAAGTTTGGTTGCAAAAGCTTCTCACGTTTTTTATTTATCTGCTTTTCACACTAAACGCAGACGACAGACTGTAAACTGTGTATGATGATTTAAGTTTTATTTTTTTTTAACTATTTAACGGATTCTTTCACAGTTTGACGACTCGTTGTTTGTCACTCGATGGCCACCATAGCTTAGAAATCTTGCACAATGTACCTTTAAAGATGAATAATCTATTAACAGCTAGAATAAAAATACTATAATAAGCATTATTCTGCATAATTAGCACCTTGTTGAATATTTCTCTGAGCGTGTGTTGGTGGCAGATGAGACGAGGAGGCTCCTCTAAAAGACAGAGGGACGGACATGGAGGAGGGACGGACGGCAAACAAGCATCGAGACGCAGGTGAACACATGGAGACACGACACAGGTGGGTGATGTGGTAACATGGCATGCCGTTCACATGTTGGGGTGGGTGGTGGTGGTGTTGGAAAGTACCTGGTGATGTCCGAGTCAGGGAACAGGCTTAAGTGATAGTTTGGGATGGGGGCGGAGTGGAGGAGGCTTTTGTCGCACTCCACTGGGGAATAGTGTCGGGGGGAGGGAGCTTTGTCACACAGTTTGTTCACAGTGCTGTAAACTGGCTCGGGAGGCCTACAAGTGGAGCGAGAGACAAGAGCAGAGAGGTTAGTGTCCGGAGGCAGAGAGGCGGGCGGAGGAGGTGGAGGTGGAGGTGGAGGTGGGATGAACACAGGGTGACGGAGGCACAGACAGGAGGAGGAGGAACAACAGACAGGAAGCAGCGAGAGACAGACAGGAGGAAGGACAGGTGACAGGTGAGAGCTGGCATGCTTTATGTTCATCACAACTCCTGTTAATGTCAAACTAATGTTTTCAACGTCGACTGATCCAGAACTCAGAGCGTGATCGATTGGTTTAAAAAACAATTCATAAAAAAACATTTCAGGAGCTGGAATCAAAGAATATTTGAAATCTTTGATTGAAAAATTTTAAGTTTGCCAATTAAAACTGTTATTATTATAAATATTATATTATTATTTGTTATTATTTCAGCTCGAGCTGACGCAGATATCTAAAAATCATTCATGTTATTAAAATGTAAGCAGCAAACTGTTCAGGAGCTCTTAAAATTAAAATCGAAGTCTTTGTTGGGTTGAACTTTTTCTCATATTTGCTGAAACTTCCAGTGACAGTGTGAAGAACGGACAGAGCCTGAGTCGCCCACAAGTTTCTATATCTAATCTAAATATTTATATTAAGCCTTAATATAATGTGAACAGGTGAGTTGTATATAAATTCACCCTCAGTACAGTTGTCATGAACGGGGAAATTAGCTACAGAGACCAAAACTGTTTTTTGTACCAGGCTGTAAACATGTTTATTTCTGCTGTGAAACATGGGGACTTATGGAGACTGTGTAAAGTCAAAATAAATTTGTGTTCTGAGTTTGTCAGACTAAAGAAGAAAGTTATTACCCACCCAGACAAATCTGAATGATTCAAAATATCAACAAGTTCATAAAATTATGTGTTAAAATCAGGTAAAAATGAATTTGCAGCTCCAGGACTGTGGAGCCACTGAACCACTGTGTGTCTCTGTCTCTGTGTCTGTCTCTCTACTGTGCACTACATCACCCGACGTTACTTTAATTACTGTATTATTTTCAGGTCTGCATTAATATGGCCCTTCACAATCCACTTTTACGTCATCACTTCGTTATTTGGAAATGAAAATAAAGTAATGAAGCTGAACCTCTAACTCCACATTTCACTAATTTAAAGTCTTTTCACGACCAACGACTGTCCAACATATTTATTGTGTTTTGAAAGAAAACATGGAATCGCCTTTACACGGACTTTAAATATGTCAGACGAGTTATTTGTCAGGATGTAGTTAGTTAGTTTGTTTCATCGACTGCAGCTTTGAAATGAATCTGTGGCCTTTGAATTAGACAGATAAAGAGACACAGACATAGTACATGTACATCATCGCCATGGTAACGGTACAGTCATCGATATTTCGTGGACATTGTTGATTATCTGTGATTACTTCCCGTTCATGTAGATTAAAGCCAGATTATTTAATTTAAATACGAGATAATGTTGGAGAGTTGGACTGAGCAATGGTGTGCGTGTGTGTGTGTGTGTGTGTGTGTGTGTGTGTGTGTGTGTGTGTGTGTGTGTGTGTGTGTGTGTGTGTGTGTGTGTGTGTGTGTGTGTGTGTTAATGAGTTAGCGTGCTCGGCAGACAGATCAGTCTATGACAGACACGTCGTAAACATGAACAGGAGGAAACATTCAGAACATTCAGGTGTGTCGATTCATTCAAATCATGCGAAATCATGCAGCGGGCGAGTCGAAGCAAACATCTCACCTCAACTGGAAGTGCTGGGAATCAAACCTGTGACCCTCCCCGTCATCTAGCGAGGGATTTCTAACGGGATGGAAAGCGGAAACGTTTCAATAACTCATCATAAAAACATGGCACAGCTGATTTTTCTAAAACATTAAGACATCGATCACAGAATGACGTGAAGGCGACACGTAACAGAAGAACACGACAAGAACACGTGAAGCGGACGTCCACGAGACGCCGCGGTGTGTGAGCTCATGCATGCACACACTCAGTGTGTGTGTGTGTGTGTGTGTGTGTGTGTTAACTGGAGCGTGCTGTGGTAAGCAGACAGTTATGAATGTGTTGTGTTGTGTGCAGTATATTTAGTCAGACAAGTTTATAGTAGATGAATGTATTGCCCACACACTGACTCACACACTCCCACCTACACACTCCTCTCATCCTCGTACATCGACTTTCTTTTCATAAAAACATCTGAAGTGTCGAGTGTCATCACAATAACAGCTCCTGTACGCTAAATCACACACCGACAGTCAAACATCTCAAGAAACAGATTTTTAAAACCCTGAACCAAAGACGTGAACGGAGACGGAGCGAGTCGAAGTTAAATCATGAAGTAATGGAGCAAAGAGCAGAGAGATGCAAATGCAAGAAAAAGAAGAAGTGACTCGAGGCAACACGAACGTGGAGAAAAAGAAGTTCAGCGACAGATGAACGACTCGAGATTCAAAGAGGAACTTGAGCTGGATTTGAAAGACGAGTCGGGTGAATTTAGAAACAAGAAATGAAACAACAAACGTCGAGACAAGACCTAACGACGACGCTTAAAGAACAGAAAACACAGATCCAGATGAAATGATCTACAGTCCTGCAGGAAGCAGAACTCACAGAGCTCTGGCTGCTGAGCATCAGTGTGAATATCTGAGCAAACAGAGTGAGCTGGGTGGAGGTCAGAGGTTAAATCTTATATTTAAGAACCAAATCTTTTCTAGTCTGAGTCCCGGAGTCTCGATAATGAGCCGCCGCTGAGGCGCAGAAGCCGACGCACTCTGGACCGGTGGCTTGGTTTCTCTTGCTGAATCATTCATACTGCAGCGAGCCGAGCTCAGTCAGGCCGGATCAGAACCAAATGCTCCAACCTTGTGGTGAGTTTGTCAGGTGATATACAGCTGTGCTGTGAGGGAGGGGCACCTCGTCTTTAATTCATTAGACTCTGAGTCACGTTTGGACGCTTCGAAGTCCAGAAACCGTTTTTCTTTTCTGAACTTAGGGACATTTCTGAATATGAGCTTCATAAGAATTCATGAATATTTGGACTTTCCAGAGAAACACCTTGTTTTTCACACGCAGAGGATCTGTGTGAAGGATGCATGCAAAAACAGAGAGTTCATATCTTTATTAAAGAGTAGCTGTTTATTTATTTATCCTCCATCCTCCCTCCACTAACACCACCCACTGCTTCAGAGATGAATATTTGCTCCCAGCAGCAGGATCAGCTCCTCGGGGAGCACTACAGCGCTCAGTCCTGACAGCTGCGCTGCTGTGAAGCATAAACGCCTCTTACTAATTATGGAAAAATATATATGATGCACTTTCCGAACGTGTGATGGCTCACCGTCTCGTAAAGATACATTTCATCATATCACGGTATCAGGATCTATTCTCAGCTCGTCGTCATCGTCGTCGTGGACGTCAGAGTTTTCTCTGACAGAACGACGCTCTCGTGTTATTCTGGTTTTCTATTTAGTCCATCAGAACTTTATTCAGCACCATAAGCTGCTTGGCTCCACAAAATATCTGGGGTGAATTAAAAACAAGCTGAGCTGCCACAACAACTCTTCAATCACTCTGCTCTCGCTCATAAAGAAGAAAGGCTCGACCTCGCCTCGGAACAAAAAGGTCAGATTTAACATTTAAGCTAAACGAAGCTGCGAGGATCCTCTGGCCTTCGCAGCGTTCTCACAGTTTGTTCCGGACGCGAAAAACACGGTGAACAAGTGGCACACTTTAGGTCAGCGAGGTAATCTGAGAGGCTGTTATAGATGGACCCTGTCCTGAAGCAAGCAGTAAACCTCTTAACTGCAAAGAGAATGGACGACTAATCCTTCACTCGACAAAGCTTAACACCGGGTCGCCTCAGTTTTATCCTCTGAAATCACTCTCCACCGCTCTGCAGCCACGACCTGATCTGTGCATGCATTCATTTGTTCGGTGCGATCTCCACCACGTTCCTTCATTCTTCAACATGACATTTAACCAATAAACAGAGCCGCCCGCCGAGGCCGCCGCTCAGACCCGACCTCGGGAAAATCTGGAAACATTCGCCTCTTCTCTTTGATGTAACTCGATAGAAAAGTTTGGCTGGGTTCGGTCCCGAGCCGCATGGCAGCTTGCTTTGGGATTACGTGTTCGGGCAGTTTGAGGTGGGGAGCTGCTAATGTTTGGCTGTGACTCATTCCCCGTAAGACATCTTAAGCTTTCTTCTGTTTGGACTGGGAGCAGCCGGCAGAGACGAGCGACTGAAGAGCCAACAGGTGGAAAGAGACGAAGCCGAACTTTCTGCAGAACTCTGAAAGATTTCCTGGCTTAGTTCTGGATCCCTAACATCGTTAAGGTTCTGTGCAATGACTCGACTGATCCCAAAAACACGACAAAGCGCTGATGAAACATCAGTCTCTGCAGCAAGACAGACAGGCCGTCAAATGATCTCAATCTGCAGATGCTATGAAGCAGACATGCATCACAATGGTACAACACAACACACACAGCTGGACACATGTGATCCAAACACCGACACAGATCAGGACAAAGTTGGAGATGGGTTGGACGAGCTACCTGTAGTTCTAGTAGTCTGGTAGGAAGGGAGGTAATTACCGTAAGAAGGAAAAACCATCCAACCTGTTTATATCCTCCTCCCCCAGTAAGTGCTTAGGGAGGGGGGAGTAACTCCCGGGGGAGATCGGGGGGAGACCAGACTTGTACTCCAAAGTGCCGCTGTTGACGGGGGAAGAGATATGATTTTCCATGGCCGGAGAAAAAGCTGCAGAGGAAGAGCGACAGAGAGAGAGTTAAAGAGGCAGCTGCATGAATGATGCAGGGAGAATATTCCTGCAAAGTGTTTATAACTTTCAATATTTTATACTGCAGAAATCAAAACATTGAAATAAAAGTAGAATTCAACATGTGGATGTTGTGTGTGCTCACAGGGAAACATGTGACCAGCTCAGAGAGCAAATCAAAGAGTCCGATTGGACCTTGTTCTGATTTTTAATGCAACAAGGTGGAGACCAAAGCAGAGCTATAAGACCCAGTGTGTAGGATTCGAGCAGACATGAAATATAATATTCATAATTATGATTTCATGCACATATAATCACCTGAAAATAAGAATCTGTACACGTCACACATGGATTCAGTTCAGGTGACATTTATATCAAATATAATCGACACCACTTTAAGCATCAGCATTTGTATTTCAGACATGTGAAATTACAGATTATACAAATGTTAAAAATTAAATCTCTGCACGTCGTCTCTCACTTATTAAATGTTAAAAGGTCTCCTCACCGTGCGTCGACCTCTGATTACACATGAGACACGTGTGCACTGAGTCATGACTGTGAATCACGTATCAGCAAAACAAGCTCGCGCTAACGTGTGCAGCAACCTGACGGACGTCGGTCTGCAAACTTTGACCGGTTACATTTGTATTTCATAGATTTTAAACACGATTAAATATCTCGAACTTCTAGTCAGTTTGCTGTTTGTCATTCAAACTGTGAATATTTTTTGCCATATTTATACCGTTTACAGTCGTATAACGCGGTTCAATTTTCGCGGTCTCGCAGATTTTTTTAGTGTAATTTTGCTTTTTTTACAGCGTACTGTACAGTATAACCGCACATGTGTTCTGCGTCCTGAATGGCTGAGCAAGTACTGTACAAAATTTGTGCAAAAGGTGTATAAAAGTGTGTGGTTAGGGGTTTTACGGCCTTAAAATATGTATAATAATTGTAAAACTTACTTCGCGGATTTTGTTTATTGCGGGTTATTTTTAGAACGTATTCCCGTGATAAACGAGGGACCACTGTATTTTTCTTAGATCTCTTTAAACTTTTATATATTTTACCAGTTTGTTGCTGTTTGCAGCAGGGACACGAGGCGTTGACAATAAAGTTGACAAGATTTATATGTGTAATATATAAAAACAACTGTAGATATCTATGAATTGAATTGTGACGTTGATAATTCAAGTTGCAACAAGTGAAAATGACAATACAGAAACGTCGTTTAGGAATTATATAATTTTTTGTTTTTGTTTGTTTTGCTTTTTTAGTTTATGTTCTACCTAAGTACTTGTTTTGTAAATCTGCACATTCTACTTTAGTATATTTTGTAAATATGTACACTTGTGTTTTCCCTCCTTGATTCTATTTTTCGCTGCTGTAAACAAGTGAATTTCCCCGTTGTGGAATAAATAAAGCATTATCTAATCTAATTTAATGAATATAACAGATATCTATGAGTTTAAACAGAAGTTACGTGAATAAAAATGTTGAATTTAAAGAGAAATAAAGAGTGTCAGCTCTCTGCAGGCCGCTTCAACACGTCTGATCGTCCAGGTACTCACAGTGTGTGATGTCAGGAGGCCCATAGGGATCTGACAGGTAGACATTGGTGGGCTTCCCCACTTTCAGGTAGACGACGTCCGACGTGTTCTTCAGAATGGCCACGGCCTCTTCGTGAGACACTTCCTCCAGACTGTAGTTGTTCACCTGTGCGGACACAGACACAGTCTCAGTGTGTGTGTGTGTGTGTTTAGATTAGTCCGCCGTGCTCCGTGCCTGCAGGAGACTGACTGGATTATGACAGATGGCGTTGGGGTGAGAACACAACAGTAGGAAGGTAATTAAATTAAGCGCTGGTTAAGCATGAGGGATGCCGTCCTGAAGGAGCGAGCTGCTACACTCCTGAAGCAGCGTCCCGTTTAAAACAGACTCATCACTTCAGCTGCAGAGAGATCGACCGACAGTCACCGACGTTTCACTTTAATAAAGATGCTAAAGAATTTAAATCTCTATCATCTGATGAGACAAACTCACCATGAGCAACCGGTCTCCGACCTGTAGCCGTCCGTCCTTCTGTGCTGCCCCGCCATCGATGATCTTTGTGACGTATATGCTGTTGTCACCAGGAATGTGCTGGTTCCCAACTCCACCTGCAATACTGAAGCCGAGCCCTGTGTGTGTGTGTGTGGAAGTAGTCGGTTAGTTTGACAGTATGTCCTGCAGGAACAGTGTGTGTGTGTGTGTGTGTGTGTGTGTGTGCGCGCGTCACCTTTTGGTCCTTTGACGAGTTTGATCTCGATGATGGTTTCCAGCATCGGCCTGCGGCGCCGCACGTATAGCCGGACGATGGAGCCGGCGACCTTCAGGGCTTCCACCGCTTTACTGTGAGAGACCTCAGACACGTCTGCGTCGTTCACCCGCAGGATGCAGTCGTTCACCCTGGGGAGAGGAAGCGCGTGGATTAATGACGATAATTACTGATAATTGAGAGGAAGGCTGCGCTCGTCTCACATCGTTTAATAAGTCACAAACGAGCTGGCATGTCTGAGTGTGAAGGGAGTGTTTGCAGGGCAGACGAAGATTTAACACCGTCCCTACAGGGACCTCAGGACCTATGTTTGACCCCCTTATGTAACATGGCTGTTAGCAGCAGTCAGTGTTTACGTGCAGCCATGTGTTCGAATGTTGTGCTCATTATACACTTTAATCCGTACATGTGTGTCTGTGATACAGTGTGTGTGTCTGTGTGTGTAGTATAAGTCTGTGTCTGTGTGTGTGCATGTGTGTAGAAATCAGAATCAGCTCAGCGGCTCGGTTTGAATCCCCTCAAGGTGTCGACTCAAAACGTCCCATGCCCCGGCTCTGAAGGACACGACTCTCCTGGGGGCGCTCACAGGGACCAGCTGGGACCCAGCACGCACACACACACACACACACACACACACACACACACACACGCACACTAAATCTCATACATACACACACGTCCATTTTCATCAGCGGGAAGCCGAGTGAATAAATGTTTTCTGGCATAAAATATATATCACCATGAAATATTTAAAACTTTATTCACGGTACGTTGTTATTTTAGTCATTTGGTCACGGAAACAATGAAAAGTCGAGCACTCTGCTGCCCAGGTAAGCAGAAACAGGAGAGGGAGTGTGGCCTGGTCCGACCGACAACTCGAGAGCCTGGCTTTGATTTTTTCAAGGGTTTCCAGGGACAAGATAAATGCTGAAGTCTATCTTCATATATTCTGGGTCTGCAGCCCTCATCAAATCATATTGGCAAGAATTAGCTGCAGAAACACGGACAATCTTTGGACGAGAAGTTTGTCACACTGTACCCAGTTGGACTTGTGGATCTTTATAAAGAAATCTTGGCTGCAGGTAAGAAGACTTGACACGGAAAGGGCTGCAGACAAATCTCCCACGAAGGAACGACCTTCTCCTTAAGACTACAGGCGGAGCGACAGATGAAATGCTGGGAGAGGTGGACTTGTTTGTTCTCTCTGAAAACTTAAATTAGAAACAATGAAACGTCTTATTATATTTAAATGAGGTCATATATAAATTGTATTAGATAGTTTTATAGAAATCTTTCAGAGTTTTAACGGCGGGGTTATTTCAGGTTCGCTGTAAACAAACAACCCGCATGAGAAACAACCTAAACCGCTGCGAGCGCTCCCTGAAGCCGAGCTGCTGCATTAAGTCTGTTTACTGTCCCAGAGCAGCGACAGGAAGTGTGGCTCCTATAAGACCTCCATCCTCCTCCTCCTCCTCCTCCTCCTCCACCCGTACTGCATCGCTCGCTCTGCCCACCTTGGAGAGGGTGAACATCAATTAAGCTAAGTGTGATTTATGCCCCGGCCTCGCTTCTTTTTGAGATCTGCTCGAGATCGACTGCGTGTGCATGCATTACGCTCCCCGACCAGCATCTGTGATTTGACAGTAATGCTCCAGAATTGCAGCTTGGAAACTGAACAGGGGCTGGCCTGCAACCAAAAACAGCATTATCCATCAGCGCTACTTTAAAAAGGCAGGATGGGGAGCTGAGATACAGGACGCCGACAAGATGCAGCAGACTGCAGCTGCTTTACTACAAGCTGTGTTTCCTCTCGTCTCTGTTGTAGCAGCATATACACGTACATGATGTATGCCTATCCATTACATCATATATCTTTATATATATGGACTTTCATGTACAGGGTCTGATGAAGAAAAATGTTTGTGTTAAATTAATAAATCAGATTTTAAAGGTCCGGTGTTGTAAGTTTTAGTGGCGCCTGGTGGTGAAGCTGCAGATTGCAGCCAAATGAATACTCTCCCATGTCCTCTTCTCCTTGACCTTGATGGAAAAGTCAAGGAAAGATGTGAAGGAGAGGTGATACGTCATGAAGCGACAGTGAATGTGATCTGTGGTAAAACTACAAAGTCCAGGAGATGGACTACAAAACGCTCACCTGAGATATTTCCTAGATACTCCTTGTGATGTTTCATGCAGGAAATATAAACAATGTGCAGATGCAAAGGTGTATATTTATACTGACTCATACACGTTTGCATCCAGAGATGTACAGTAACGAAGTGGAACTACTTAAGTACTGTACTTAAGTACTAAAATGCAGTATCTGTACTTTTTTGGAGTATTATTTTTTCCCCCAACTTCCACTTTTACTGCACTACATATTTTTGATGAGTTTAATACTTTTACTCGGATACATTTTTCATGTGCTGAGTCGTTACTCGTTACTCTTGTAGCGTCCAGCCGGACACGTGATGAATGACGAGGCGATATTGAACAAACTGCATTTATTGCTGAACGGTTTGGTTCCAGGACTCGTGACTGTCGGCCGGAACCACATATTTGAAATAATATAAACAACAGTACTTGTACTTTTACTTTTACTTTCAGTACTTGAGTAGCATTTTTTTACATACTTCTACTTGCAATACTTAAGTACAAAACATTTTGAATACTTTAGTACTTTTACTTAAGTATGGTGTTTAAAGAACACTTCAACTTCTACTCAAGTCAGTTTTTGGATATAGCACTTGTACTTCTACTCCACTCCTTTACTCCAGTACTTTATACATCTCTGTTTGCATCACTCCAACATATATTCTCTATATTCATACTACAGCAGCCATGATCCAGTGTAGAGTTTAGTGGAGGAATAAATGAGCTCAGGTCGTGTCCTTGCCTCCTTGATCAGCTGCACTGTAGCAAAAAGAAACTGTACCTCCACCCTCCACCTGTCTCTGTGCATTTAATGGCTGATACAGATGCTGGGCCACACTTAAGTAATATAGAGAATTGCTTTAGTGTCAGCTCGGAGTACCTCTGAAGGTTAACTGTTTGGGTTTTAAATTGAAAGTGCTTTCTTACTCCTTCACGTTACGTGAACGGAAGTTTGATTTCTGTAATATCTGCTGCTGGTTCATGTAGCGCACGTGTTTCCGTTATGCAGGATCCACAGGGTGCAGACCTTCATGTACATGCACGCAGGACATAAGGTGGTTTTATTATCTTAAATATAATATATAATAGTAATACATCCAGGCTCCCGTGAGTGTTATGAGATTATCTTTAAGAGTTTTTCTTTGACATGCACAGTTCTTAAAGTGTAACTGTGCGCACTAACCTCAGGCGTCCGTCCTCGGCCGCGGCTCCTCCAGGAATGATCTTGGTGATGAAGATGCCGGGGTCGTCGCCGATGTGCGGGTTATCCGTCCCTCCGGCGATGCTGAAGCCCAACCCCGAGTTACCCTGTGGTGGAGACGAGAGGCAGAGCTTATTCTCCGCGCGGCGTCCTGAAATGCCAACGCAGCCGCTGCATGTTCGAGGACAGCTGCCCTCAGTGGGGCTGTGCTTAGCATCCCATTATAGAAACAGTCCAACTGCTGCTGTTATCGTAGAAAATGCTGCGTGCGTTCTCATCTTTTACTAATATTAATCATATAAAATGATATTTTTATCTCGCCGTTGTTAATTTAAAGGTTTGAGTTTGGACTAAACTGGATCTATCCGTTACTTTCTATCTTCTATGTGTGTATTTTTATCATAAACACGAATATGTGGATGTTCATCTTATCAGCTGAGCGTCTCAATCTTTCCAAATATCCCCGAGCAGCTGGAGGTTTCTCCTCTGGGATTCACTGAGGCGCAGGACAAGATAAATCCAGTGCAAACAACTAAAACGAGTCCTTGTAAGCGCTCTCATCGTCTTTGTTTCTTTTCATTCTGTCCTAACAATCTCTCCTAAAGTGAAATATCGATGCATGCTTTAACAGTTTTATCGCCTCGCTGCTCTCGGTCTGATCATAAAGTGATCGGAGGTGTTAAGTCCACACTTTGCCATTACAGAATGACTTTGGCATCCGCGCTTGCAGGTCCACGTCTTTTTATTATTACAGATTTACTATGAAATATTGTATTTATAAAGCCCCTGCCTCGTAAACGGCGTGTCTTTCAGAGAGCAGGCTCTGCAGATGAAATCCCCTGGATGCCCACTCACGAAATGAAAGTCAACCTTTGATTAAATTGTTAGCTTTTGGGAATAGCTGCTTCTCTTGATTACAAAAACCCGGCGCGTGCCCCTGCAGGGCCTCGAACGCTGAATCAAAAAAGTGTTGTTCAGCTCTCCGGGTGACTGAAGAGGATCTGACACCGGCCTGTCTGTGCTCAGAGACTTACACGAGACGCTGAGGACAATAATGGGAGGACTGGTGTATGAAATCATCTCTCTGTGATGCCCAGTGCAGCCTCCTCTCTTGCTGGTGTTGTTAGTTCGGGTCTGTCTCTGCTCCTGATCGTATCAGAGCTGTCAAAGCTCCGTCCTCTCTGCCTAGTTAGTGTTCGCCCGGCTGATATTTCCATCCCAGTGACTTCCAGATTTATTTATGTGCTCTAACACACAGAGCTGCTGTTGAATCTCAACAAATAAGATGCTGATTCGCTCACAAAACCCGATCTGTGGGTGGACTATCCAAATAAAACTCATTGTACTTTACTGAGACACACACGGTGCGGAGATCCTCTCGTGAAGCCGCCTTGCATCTTGTTTTAAAGCCTTCAGGAGAGCGCTTCAGTGCCGTGTTTGCATATATATATATTTATCCGAGGTTAAACACAGCTGTGGGGATGCGAGATACTCACCCGCTCCAGAGTGATTTCCTCAAACTCATATTCGATTTCTGTGCCGTTGACCTGCGGAGACAAAGAACAGACGGAGCTCAGACACATTTTTCAGTCAGACGATGCTTTAAAATGAAAAATCCACGTGAGCGCTGCTCGATAATGACACTGAGTGAGTTATATATTCACAGAGGATGGAGGATGTTAAGCTCCACGCAGACTGTGCACACTTAAACTGAAGGTGACAGGTGTGTTCCAGGGCCACTTCGCGCGCTCTCTGTGCTAAATGGGCTCCGCCGCATGGGAAACAATTTAAGGTGATGGTTAATCAACATTCGCTATTTCTGCAGCATGGAGGTTAGCTGCTGAGGAGCGGCGGCTCATCCTGTATCTCGCTGAGATGATTAATTAGCAGCGAGCTTCTTCCGTCATTATGCATTCATACAGGAATAGCACACGAGCATATGAGACGTTGCGTATCATATCCCCAGTCGGGTCGCATCAGATATTATTATCTGAACTTCGTGTGATCGTGGAGGCGAGAAGAAGCTGGAGACTAAAGCGGGGTTCGTGTTTTTTGACTTAACGGTCAGAGATGGTGAACACACATTAGAGAAAATCATCTTTAACGGCGACCCGTGTTTGAGCAGCACGTGTCATTTCTCCCGCCTCTGCTCAGCTTCATTTATTAGTTTGGATGTAAAAGCGCTGCAGGTCAGGGTCTTTTCGAACTCCTGCACGGGTCTTTTATTCATGACGAGCATCAATAATTCAGCTCTGCGACCTCGTTCGTTTTAGAAGTTACACAATCAAACTCACCTCGAGCTCGGGGAACTAACAGATGCATGAAAAAGACAAAAACCCAAACTCACATAAGGAACCGACTCCAGAGTGTCTGTGTTGACAATGATCGGGGCGGGGCTGGCCTGTAAGAGACACACAGAGAGAAAAGGTTGAGACTTAGTGATGGAGAGAGACGCTGTCCTACTTTCCATAAAAACGTATCCAGGGGAAAACCTCGTGGATCTCTGTATCATCAACAATTTAACAGACTTCCATTTGCAGGAACACTCAGCACGCCGCGGCCTGCTGCAGCTATTAAAGCCGAGCGGCTCTAACATGAGGGAGGGACGAGGACACGGGCGGATGTAAAACTTTGTATCATGCAGATGTGAACATCAAAGCGTCGTGACTGTGCGACTCGAGTCGAGTTACACCGCCTTCCCCCCCGCACCGCTCGCTCGTCCGTATTGGAAATCTGACCTCCAGTCAGGTAATAATATTGCAGTCATAAATTGTGGCGGCATGAAAATGAAACCAATGTCACACAGAGCACAGGAAAACATTTCCTCACGAGGGGCCTGGAGAAGATGAGCAGATGGTTAAAGGCAGAGAGAGAGAGAGAGAGAGAGAGAGAGAGCGGTGAACATCGGATCAGCAGCACTTTGCTTCACGGGACGTAAACAACGAGACAGACTTTGGGAGACGATGCTCAAGGATGCATTCTGAGATTGCTTTGAAATCCGTCCTTTGATTTTCGTCCCCGCAGGATGAATCGAAAACTCAAGGGCGAAAAGAAAAAGAGCGGGCTAATCATTCTGCGGGTTAATAATTAGAATAAAAAAAGGAAGGTGATGCATAACAAGCAGAGCGCCACATGATGAGAGACGTGAAGGTCTGATCACGAGTCCAAAGATTTCATATGTGGCGTTATCACGTGTGTGTGTGTGTGTGTGTGTGTGTGTGTGTGTGTGTGTGTGTGTGTGTGTGTGTGTGTGTGTGTGTGTCTCCGTCAGATATCACACTGATGCATGACCTGACTACGCCCTGCAGTCTGTCTATCTAGTTTTATTGATTTATAAGAGTTTAAAGGCAAATTCAAAGACTTCCAGAGACATTTTCATGTTTTCTTTCTTGTGTTTTTATTCAGGGAAGATGACGTACTGTACGTTTCTCTGATATTTTATTTTCTATGTTTTTACGTTATGTTCTTCACCCCAAATCTAGCACGTCTCTGACATTTGACAGACAGCTGATCTGTGAGCAAAGAGTCAGAGTTAATTTCGTCAGACGAGACGAAACATGTTGGTCAACGAGACTTTTTCCCTCGACTAAGACGAGACGATGACGAGACGACACAATGTTCTAAAAACACTGAGGAAAAATGTGGCTGATTGTTTTTGTCGACGAATAAAAACAAGACGAAAATGTCATGCAAGAAATAAAAAATGAACAAAAACTCGTCCTTGTTTTCAGCAGGACAAACACGTCCCTCGTTCTGACGGATGGAAATATGTACGGGTAAAAATAATAAATAATATAAATCTAAAAATGAAATCAAGTGATATTCAGTGTGTATTGAAACAGAGACACTTAGCAAAGTTGCACTGAAGATGAATTCACTCAATTCAAATTCAATTAAGACATTTGATCAATGTGTAGCTGTGGAACAAGTGAAGTAGAATAAATAAATATTCCTGAAATAAAAAAGACTCACCTGTGGTCACGTTTGACTAAAACTAGACTAAAATGTATTTAATTTTAGTCGACTGAAATATGACGAACAAAAATGATTTATGGAAGATTAAAAGTGACTCAGACTAAATTAAAACAAAATTAACACCGACTATAAAAGACGTGGACAAACCAAAAATCACCGAATGAACGAGGAGAAATGAAACTAAAAACCTCGCCAGCGTCTCCACCAAGAAATATTTACAAAGAATATTTACAAAGAATATTTACAAAGTTTACAAATTACCACAAATGATCCTGGTTTTCAAGTCGGATGAATAAAGCAGCACGCCATCGCTAAAATACTTCCATCAACTTGTTTTCACGCTCCGTCTCATTCTGCTCCCCAAGTGAGCTCAAATCAATTAATCAGTTTTTTTAGTGAATGTAAATTAGACCCAAACTCGACTCTGGGATATTTTTTTTATTTATATGAATAATTATTTTTAGAGGAACTTCTGGTTTGTTTAAGTTTCTTCTGCTGCCTCGTGACTTCAGGCCACGAAAACAGTAAAAACTTCATCAAGTTAAAGTTAAAATAGAAAAATCCCATTACTGAATTTTAGTGATACAGTGAGTAATGATTCCTCCAGCTTGCACCTCATGCAGTAACTGTGCCCAACGCTGACATTTAATTATAGATTCCACATTTAAACGCTCACGTCGCCTCAGTTTGTCTGTTCAGGACATTAATATGCAGCATTTACATTCCTGTGAATTATTGAATCACTGTGACACACACACACACACACACACAGTTTGTGAGTGGAATGATGAGACGGACTGAGACGCCTGCGCTCTCCGTGCACGGACACTGATGACATGAATGAATTCACGGCTGTGACGCCTGGAAGAGAGAAACAAGCACACACGAGCAGCACACGCTCTGCATCACAGACGGACGCTGTTACATGTATGAGGACAGAGACAGAGACTCTGTAACGCATGTGGACAGAGACAGAGACTCTGTAATGCATGTGGACAGAGACAGACAGAGACTCTGTAATGCATGTGGACAGAGACTCTGTCTCTGTGTAATGCATGTGGACAGAGACAGACAGAGACTCTGTAATGCATGTGGACAGAGACTCTGTCTCTGTGTAAAGCATGTGGACAGAGACTCGCAGCAGTTACATAAGTACGGATCCCCGGAGTGGCCACATGCAGTTTGTTTGTTCCCACGTTTCAATATTTCATGAGCACAAGGTGAGAGTGTAGAGAGAGCCGGCACAAGGTTTCCATGGAAATGAGGAGAAATGAAGCGCTAAAGGAAAAAAACACCACGAGCGAATGCTAGAGGCTCCAGAAGAGTGTTAGTGTCCATAAACCCCCAAGAACAAGCTAACTACAAGCTAACAACAAGGTAACTACAAGCTAAAACAAGCTAACTACAAGTTAAATACAAGCTAACAACAAGCTAACTACAAGCTAAATACAAGCTAACAACAAGCTAACTACAAGCTAAAACAAGCTAAATACAAGCTAAAACAAGCTAACTACAAGCTAAATACAAGCTAACAACAAGCTAACTACAAGCTAAAACAAGCTAACTACAAGCTTAATACAAGCTAACAACAAGCTAACTACAAGCTAAAACAAGCTAACTACAAGCTTAATACAAGCCAACAACAAGCTAACTACAAGCTAAAACAAGCTAACTACAAGCTAAATACAAGCTAAATGCAAGCTAACAACAAGCTAAAACAGGCTAACTACAAGCTAAATACAAGCTAACAACAAGCTAATAACAAGCTAACTACAAGCTAAATACAAGCTAAATGCAAGCTAACAACAAGCTAAAACAGGCTAACTACAAGCTAAATACAAGCTAACAACAAGCTAAAACAGGCTAACTACAAGCTAAATACAAGCTAACAACAAGCTAATAACAAGCTAAATGCAAGCTAACTATAAGTTAACTACAAGTTAACTACAAGCTTAAACAAGCTAACTACAAGCTTAAACAAGCTAACTACAAGCTAAAACAAGCTGACTACAAGCTAAAACATGCTGACTACAAGCTAAGCGAAGCTAGAACAAGCTAACTACCAGCTAACAACAAGCTAAGAGAAGCTAAGAGAAGCTAACTATGAGCTAACAACAAGCTAAGAGAAGCTAAGACAGGCTAACTACAAACTAAAACAAAATAACAACAAGCTAAGACAAGCTAACTATAAGCTAAACAAGCTAACTACAAGCTAAACAAGCTAACTACAAGCTAAAACAAACTAGAACAAGCTAACTACGAGCTAACAACAAGCTAACTACAAGCTAACTACAAGCTAAGACAAGCTAACTACAAGCTAAAACAAGCTAACAACAAGCTAAGAGAAGCTAGAACAAGCTAGCTACAAGCTAAAACAAGCTAACTACAAGCTAAGACAAGCTAAAACAAGCTAACTACAAGCTAAAACAAGCTAACTACAAGCTAAGACAAGCTAAAACTGGCTAATTACAAGATAAAACAAGCTAACCATAAAGCATCAAACTGCAGTTTCTCAAATGTCCACTTGAGGCTGGCTCCAGAAGTGAGTCAGTCTCCATAAGTCCCCATGTTTCACAGCAGAAATAAACATGTTTACAGCCTGGTACAAAAAACAGTTTTGGTCTCTGTAGCTAATTTCCCCGTTCATGACAACTGTACTGAGGGTGAATTTATATACAACTCACCTGTTCACATTATATTAAGGCTTAAAGTTATGCAGGATTAAGAGCGTGGACGCTTTGAGTGACAGGTTAATGCCGTTACAGATGGCTTGTTTGGGCTCAAACAAATCATACTTCCTCCCATTGCTTCATACATTTAACTGTGTTGCACTTTCATACCCTCGAGTACCCAATAACACACAACATGGCCACTACGAATCCACGTGTACGCTCACACACAGAGCCCCAACAGCTAATTGCCACTCAGCTGTGCACATAAATGACATGCTTAACTGCACTTAGGCTTGTTTCTCTTCATCCCAACATGCAGCCACGTGACCGACTCGCCTCCAACAACACATCAAGCCTGTGCTTGATATGTTAAGAGGCTTCCACAGAGCTATGAACTACAACCAGTGATAATAAAGTGTAGTAAAATTGAATTTTCAATGATACTGCCAGCACAGAAAAAATACGTTCACGGTTTAATTAATCAGGTCAGCTCTCTGGTGGTGTCAGGACAGATGTCCTTCTACATGGTTGGAGTCTCGTGTATATCATTAAACAAACACACAGCACAGATCACCACGATGAACATCTGCAACAAAAAGCTCCAACTGGATGACAAGGTGTAAAACGCTCACAGCGAAAACTGCAGAGATGTTACAGAGCGAGTCCCTTGTACTTCTTCGGTCGACTCTTGCGCTCTTATCGAGTTTTCCTCAATAATTCAGCGCCGACTCTATGTATAGTGGCTCATGAAAAACGACCGAGCGCATCAATAATTCACTGGGATCTCATGTAAAAATAGTCAACAACACAACGTGAGATGTGGAAAGTCTGGATCGAGAGAGACGGGAGAAGGAAATGGACGGGAAAGAGAAACGTGGCTGAACAGGACGTCTGTCCATGTTCCAGGAAAGTCATAATGAAGTGCGACCAATGTTGGTGTTGCCAGATGTTAACAACACATGTGGCATTTGAGGTGCCTCCTCGTCCAGCTCTCCATCTTTCGAGGCAGGAGAGAACAGGTAATGCCGGCTGCCCCCTCCATACATCCACCCCTCCAACCCCCTCGGCTCCGTGATGGATGGCCTCCCATTACCACCCACTGGCCTCGCCTGAGGTAATTTCGCTCGTGCTGCGGTTGCCAAAATGACTACACATCCCAACAATCATCATTTGCTTGATGCACATGTAGAATTATGTTTAATTCCTACAGGACAGCACCGATCAGTCATAAAGCTGCTGCCAACTCTCCGGTTTCATCTCATCCGACGATTAAAAAAAATCTCCATTTTTCTCTGATAATAACCGTCCGGCCTAAAAGGAAACAGATGCTTTACTGCTTTTAGACGTTTTTACTCATTGAGAGGTAATAAAAGGTAAAACAGTGTCCACATAAAACAGATACAGTGAGGTCAATAACGAGGTGAGCCCGGCTTATTGAGATTGAGAATACATTCAGGCAGACCCGGACGTCCATAATGTTATTACAGAGAGAGGAGCACTAAGTCATCACGGCTGACGTTACCTTTAAAAATTAAAAACATACGGGGGCGAGGCCGACATCGTGCTCAGGCCGCGTCCTTCATCGTTTTAATGCAGAAAATAGTCGTTGTTGAGCCACGGTTGACCAAGAAAATTTAAAAATATTAACTAAATGTAGCTGTATCGGTAGCGTCTTCACTGCAGCACATAAGCAACAAAAACTTTATTTTTAAGCTGGAAAATGTCTCGCTCGCTACATATCTTAGGCATGATGGTTTATTAAAAGCTGTTTTGTTGTTTGCTGGCAGTACTGGGCTCAAAGGTTCACTATCAGTCGGGTTATGACTGTCGAATTATTTCCATTTATTCCCAAATACGACGACAGAGAAGTGCCTAACGAGTTCAATCACTGCTGAAAGCACCTCGTCCCTTCAGTGACGCACGGCAGGATGAATCATGGTTTCATAATTTTTGAGAATCTTCTCTGCCAATCAGACGCAGATCAGCAGCTGAAATCAATTTCATCAGTGCGTGCGTGTGTGTGTGTGTGTGTGTGTGTGTGTGCAAACAAAAACAACTAATATGCGAGTGCTGGGAATTGGCAGGGGACTAAGTCCACCGTTCTTGTGTCCTTGGGCTTTGATTGATTTGTAGATGCCATTTTCTCATGTTTGGCACGGCGGCGTATCGCCGGGTTTAGAAGGACCCAAGATTCAGTTCCTGACCTGTTCTTCTCGAAGCTGACGTACGATTGTTCATTGTGATTCAGAACCACGTCTGACATTGGAAACTTAGCTCACTTCGCTCGGGTCGTGTCACTTCGTTTTTATTCTTTCTGCTCCTGATTTCTCTGAACTAAATGAGGCGAAAAACTTCAGTCAGTCACAGATTAAATGAAGCGATGCCGACTCCCGAGCGAGTAACAAGGCAGCTGACGAACACTGATACAGTCCTGCAACATGCAAAGCTCTCAAAACTAATTCCTGGATATTATATGACGTGCACCGACTACGCAGGAGTTTGGATACCGAAGGAAAAATGTGAGAGTCACTGCGGTATCGAGTTAAACGGGTCAAACTCCATCCCTGCTCTGTGCTCAGGCTGAGATATGAAACCTCAAACATTACACCGTCATCAGAAAGTCCAGCAACAACTCTCCTG